>JBAMJR010000299.1:140000-165000 GCA_038501785.1 Myoxocephalus aenaeus | reverse complement strand
TAATAAGCTTGGGTTTTATACTTTATAAATGATGGACCCCCCCTTTTCTGTTGAGAAGATAACTTGAGACTTCTGCTAGCTTTGAGGCACCGCTTATAAATGCTTTGTAAGGCATAAATAGTCTACACTTTAGATCAGGTCACAGAACATACTTAACTAATACTTAACTAACGAGTAGTAACTACTGAATTAACGAGTAGTAACTACTTGAGTTAATCATGAATTGCAGCATTGTTTTTATCATTTACTAACACTTTACAAATTATCTTGTTAATCATCTATAAGTCATGAATACTTCAATTACAAATGGGGTATCTATCATTTATAAAGTATGAAACCCAAGCATTAAACAAGCATTAAATCAAGAATTAAACATTTATAACTGTGTTTATGAATGAGTTACTAATGAGTATTCATGTTGGAATAATGCTTTATAAATGATGAATTCATTGTTTATTCATGCTTTACTAATGCTAAATAGTGTGCACTTATTATAAAGTGCTACCGGGATCCTTTTTTAGCCAGGGACATACATGTAACGCATCCACAGGACTATGCAACGCTAGATTGATAGATACTGAGAAAGACCACTTATGGCGGGTGGGAGGGTCCAACAAACATGCGACTTTCAGCCACGAGAATTCGTTACGCCGGCATGAAACCAATAGATTCGGTTGTGTGAGACTGTGTTGTGTGAGGGCAAATTTAAAAGGTGAAAGCAACACCAGCATGGCTGTCGCGGCTGGTGATGTTAGTTGGAGCTGGACTGTGACAGAAGTTACGAGGGAATGATTTAACATGAGCTCAGACACAAAACTTAAAAAGCAAAGCAATCTGTGACTAATATAAGAAGCGGTCATGTGACTGTCTCTGATGTTATGGGATAGAACAGTGCAGCCTACAGTAGCTGATGGAACACTGTCATGTGCTATTTAACAGAATGACCCTGCAGCTGTCTACTGGACTACTGAGCTGCAGAAGTTGCTGTGGCCAAAATATGATGACGAAAATCATAATATAAATGACTAAATACCCATGATGGTATGTATTGAGTTTTGCAATTTTACATACTTTAGTTATTTCATTTCATATTTAAACTCCATGCTAATTTACATGAAGGTTTTATGAGTTCAGGTCAAATTGATTGGTTCACCCTTGAGGAAGGCGGACTTTATGAACACAAAAACTGATACAGAGAAGAAAATTAAAGTATGAAATGACTGTTTACGCCACACATTCTCTGAAATCCTTCATACGTGCATACGATGCCCATTGTTTCACCCAGGGAGAAGAGAGAGCATCGATCCCGTATGAGTGACGTCTCATAAAGTTTCCTTTAATATTTATGGCGGAAATAAGAGGAAATTCTGCGATATTAAAGAAAGTCTTCTGCTAAAAGAGGAAGAAAAAAAGTGACAGAAGCTTCTTCCTCTGTGGTGGTTCGTTTGACGAAGAGGGCGCTCCGTGAGTTCAGCTGGAGGAGGAGGAGGAGGAGGAGGAGGAGGAGGAGGAGGAGGAGGAGGAGGAGGATGGAGGAATGTTCCAGAATGCTGATACTGGGGACAGATTACACACACACACACACACACACACACACACACACACACACACACACACACACACACACACACACACACACACACACACACAAAACAAACTTGAGCCAACACTCATCCACTCTCTCACTGCCCCCCCTTTTTTCTCTCCAATCTCCAAGAGCACTCACACTTTTACACACTCATATTTTGACACACACACACACACACACACACACACACACACACACACACACACACACACACACACATACACACACACACACATCCGGGTGGAATCAAAGGGTATTAGCTGTGCGGTGCTCGGTTCCCCCAGTCCGTTCCCAGCATTCTCCACAGCTGTACGATTACACAGGTGTTTGGCAAAAACACACTGTTAGAACCCGCAGAGGGGCTGAGTGTGTGAGTGTGTGTGTGTGTGTGTGTGTGTGTGTGTGTGTGTGTGTGTGTGTGTGTGTGTGTGTGTGTGTGTGTGGGAAACACGGAAAAAAATGAATATGCATGTGTGGTTGAATGTGTTCACTTGCACAGCTTCCCTGCAGGAGTGTGCGCTTGTGTCTGGTCACAATGTGTGTATGTTTAGACCATTAATTCCTCCCAGTGACTCAGCCCTGCTATTTCCTTTGACCACTGCCACCATCACATCTTAAATTCACTCCTGTCATGTTTTCCCATTCCCATCTGTCTCCCAGTCTTTATTTATGTCAAATATGGCCGAAGAGGACATGTTTTTGTCGTAAATACTTTCACACAGAACAAGGCAATTCTTTTTTTTATTTTTTTATTTTTCCGGACCTAGGTTGATTTTTCGGAGCTTTTGCACTTTGAATAAAGGCATCAGCCAATCACGTCGTGCGAAACATAGTCAATATGTACACTATAGTGTTGACAACAGCAGCGCAAACCAGATCCACTCCTTCAGTGCTTACCTTTCACAGTAAAAGTCGTAAAAATATACACTGCATAACTGTTTACCAGAGGAACCTCAAATTCATTTCAGAGAGCATTTAGCTTAAAGGAAACAGAATAAAATATCATACATTACCCTCGGCTAAACAACAGTTTACCTCAGACAGATTGTCATACACTGCTCTGGATCAAAAGGATGGTTGGTCCTCTGCCTGAGCAAATATATTCAAACCTTTTTTTGTTTATTCACATCTGAATATTTAGCATTTTTGGTGTTGTTCATTCATCACGTCCCTGGTGAAGCCTGATAAAGTTTACATAACATAAATTCAAATTTGACCTCACGATGGCGCTGAAAAGAAAATTAAGAGCTCAACATAGTTATTTTGAGGAGAACACTGAAACAAATAAACCATCTTTCCAATAGTTGTTGAGATATATTACTCAACATGACAAATGTCAAGTCACGGGATCCTGGGGATTCATCCTCCTCTAGGGACCATGAATGTACACAATTTCATGACAATAGGGACCATGAATATACACCTGTACATTTTCCTGCTGAGAGTTAGATGAGGACATTGATACCACTGTAGGCTAAATAGCCAGAGCCAGCAGGTGATTAGCTTAGCTTAGCATTAAGAATGTTCCACACCTAAACCTACTCGTTCTGTTGACTAATATTCTATTGTTCAAATTGATTATTAGTTGACTTAAGTCAACTAATAAGTTGAACTTACTTCACTATGTAACAAAATATCAAAGTTTTAAGAACGCCTCATTGAAATATTAAGGATAAGATGATGTGGAAAGTGAATGGGGACATAGCCTTTCTGCCTGTATAGAGATCACAACTTAAACCTGTGCTCACCTAGAGTGTCTGGTAACCTGCGTTGTATGCGTGATGGAATTAATGGATGGATGTAAGGGACCTTTTGGTGACAGGTATGAGGCCCAAGGGACATTTGAAAAAGAAACTTAAAAAAAAAAATCACAGCAGCCGTTTTGGCATGACAGTGTTAACACAGCTGTGACTGAAGAAAATTTATTGTGTTCCCAATCTACACAGTCATTCCATTGAGCCACCACGCACAATACCAGTGCCCATGTCCACCTAAATGGAACAGGGCCATAAGTAATGTTATTAATTACACCTGTGTTTACCCTCCAATGGTATGTCAAAATGTCTGCTGGGAAAAGGGTCTATTGTTTAGAAGTCTGTGAGAACATGACTCTACTTCTCTCTTGATGTATTCCCTCAGTAAACATTGTAAACATGAGTTAATGGTCTCAATCTCTAGTTTCAAGTCTTCTTCAATACAGCGTGATGTCTTTGAAATGTAAGTCTGTATGTTTTCAGTTCATGAAAGTATATTGTAACATTTATACCTAGAGGTATGTTATTGCCAGTGTCAGTGCGTTAGCTGTGGGCTGCACACTTTTAGACTGTATTTTGTCTAAAATTGTAAATGTTGTCAAATTGGCCTCATTACAAGAATTTGTCATCACCGGATTGATAACAAACATAACTTATCAGGCAAGTTCTTGAGTTTTAAGGAGCATCTGTTTTACTTTAGTTCCAAGCAGCGTGATGCATGTGTATTCCTTTAGGACACTGGAAATAATGATGTCCTCAAAAAGCCACCCAGAATCAAAAAAATGTGGCAACCAGACACTACAAGTTTTAAAATACCTTATAACGTATATGTCCGGGAGCTATGTCACAAAGTGTGTTTCCATGTGCCTGTTTATATGGACATTTTCTATTTCTGCATAAGAAACTGTAAAAACTGTAAATAATAGTATTGATAAAAGCTAAATGTGACAAAGAGCAATGGAAACAGATTAACAGATTAATTAAGACGTACATGGAGGATCTCACTTAAACGTCACTCAAGCTTCCACTGAAGAGTTTGAAGAGAACAATTGCAGGAGACACCAGTGTCTGCTGCAATAAGTGGACTGCAAAATAAATCTAACAGAAATGCCATATTCACATCACGGTTAACAAATCATTGCATCCTTTTGAGCTGCAATGGTTTAATTGTACTAAGCACCACCAACTGGCTATCTTGATGGGCCCAAATTGTAATATTTCAATAACAACGTAGTGGAGAAAAATATCATCAATTAGCCGTTTGAAAAGTTTCTGTAAATGTGTCCTTATTCATGCCAAATGGACCTGTACTATATATCTCTTTTCTAGTCTTCCGACCACTCAAAGCGCTTTAACACTACTTGTCATCATTCACCCATTCATGCCCATTCATACACTGATGGCAGGTTCCACTTGCACATCAGGAGTAACTAACATCCACACACGTCTTTGGGGTTAAGTGTATTGCCCAAGGACACATCGACATGGGGATAGCAGAGCTGGGGATTGAACCGCCGATCCTGCAACATCGCGGCTTTCGTGAAGAGGACCCGCTCCCTGTGTGGCTATGAAGGGCTCAGTGTAAGCTAACGAAAACACAATTCAATTCTTAGTTTCAGGAGGTTAAACATTAATATAAACATAATTTCATTTCTGCTAATAGAGTCCCCGAAAACAACACACTGGCCCTTTAATCTTTTTTTCTTTGCTATTTTGTATAGCCTAAAATATCACGTTGTTCCACAACAGTCACACCAAGAGAAATCCCCCCCCAGCTCATTATGTAATAACTCCTATCTGTCAAGGATGAGTTTCGCAGCTCAGTTTTTGACCCAGATGTGACAAACGTTCCGAGTCCCGTGTCAGACCATAACTGTGCATTCCTGCTCCGTTTCAAGGTTCAAACACTCAGACTAAACCAGGATATGTTGTTTGAATGTTATGCAATTCTTTCCTGTGTTCACGCGTTGATAATGAGACCAAGTTGGCAGCTCAGCTTGGCTTTTTGTTGAGTTTTGAGTCATGCAGTGCTATGGGCTCACAAAAGCATGAAATACATTAACGAAGACAAATGTCTCTAGTAATCTGAAGACATTTTTCTGTATTCGAACACAGATAATAGATCACAGGCCATGAGAGCCTCAAGAAACAGCTTTAACAGATTAACTGATTTTCCTGGTTTTTATTTGTCTTTCTTTTTTTACTTTCTTTCATGCTTTCTTTTATCTCCTTTTATTACATTTTTAAGCCATCTGAGGACAGTGGAACAAACTATAAACACAATGCTGATATATTATCACGTGTTGGCAAAGTATTTCTTATTTACACATCCTGTCATCCCATTTTAGCTCCGGTTTGGTCCCCACCAGCTCCTGAGAAAAAATATCTTGCTCTTCAGCTGCTAAATGTTTCCCCTTCTTCACTAGCTAGATTCTAATTGTGTCTGTATGCTGTTTGGTTATGAGCGGTACTATAGTCTGTCTGCCAGCAGCCTGCTACTACTGGAAATGAGATTGAGAGTGTATCTCTAAACAGTAAATGTGCCGCAAAACCAAAACAATGTGCTAAAAGAGGCTCCGTAGATGAGGAAAACTTTAGAGTCATGTGATTCTTTGTGAGCTTGTCACCACATGCAACCTCTCTCAGGCCATCTTAACTTTCACTCAGGAGACCTCGGTTCATGCCATGTGAAAGTCAACTTTTTCAATGTTTTACTTTCTTACATACTTAACCTTCTGGGCCCCAAGTCCCCCCTCTAGGGGGGGAGAAGCCCTTCTAGAGGCCTTAGTGAGGTCTGTTCAAGTAGTCGTATGAACCCCAAATGAGTTCTAATACTTGTGTTATTATTTTATTTATTTTTTCTGAATTTATTTGTGAAAGAAATGTATATTTTCAAAACAAATCCCTTTTATAACATATTTTGATCATAACTATGAACATCCAGCATGATATGAGCAAGATTTACCAAAAATGCCTCCTCGAGTGGTCACCGGGTTTTTCAAACTGTATGGTTCAGGGGCTTAACAACATCCCACATACTAATAAGACACCTTTTTGGAAAGATTAGGACCTAAAGAATAAATTAAAAAAAAATCACAAGTGTGCATTGGTGTGTTACGAAGGAGTTTCAGTCAAAAAACTGTGTCGTTCGGATCAAAAATGGAAAAGTTATATACCTTTATGCCAAAACATGGTCGGATTGGGGCATGCTGGGTATCTAACTGTGCATAATTTTCCGCTTAAAACGTGTGACGCGTTCTAAGAAACCTCCCCCGACCACGGAAGCCGGCGCAGTCGGAAAAGTCGAAGGAAGTAGGAAAAAAGAACAGTCCGCACTCAGGTATACTAGAACAGTCCGCATTCAGGTATGCTAATATACTACACACAATGATTCTTAATGCTTTATTAGACTCCTACAAGCTCGTAGGGTTACGAAGAGGTGTCTTTTATCTTTTACTGTATTTCAGCAATTTAAATGAAGTTAATCAACATTGTGGTTCCGGAGATCCGTTAGGTAACGTCACTTGACTTATTCTTTGACGAGTATTTGACAAGTTGGGAGTGATGGATTCATGACAAAAAAACATTGATTGGTGCAGCTTTAAAAATGTTATTTACGAAACCCCATTGTTTTTAATGGTCTTGATGCCTTGCATTTTTCCCGCAACGGCCATTCTGTATATGCCTCTCTATGTCGTAGTTGTCATTGTTACTGGAGACCGGCTTTCATGTGGAATTGTGAAACCACCAACAAGAAATTCAGAGATGCAGAGACACAGTCGCCAGAATACAATGTCGGTGTATGTTTCTGTGAAGCCCAGATATGTTGAATCTGTATGCTTCTGAACCAAAGATACGTTTCCTGTCAACATTTCTACATGTATGTCAATGCTAGAGCGTTTAAACCGCTTGTGGTGCTGTTAACTTTCAAATCTGCATTCTCATTTACGTTTAGGTTTAGGCAACAGGAAGGTTATTCTGCTTTCACACGGGACACAAACGCCTGTCTCCTGGGTGAAAGTCCAGAGATTGAACCCGCCGGTCCACCCCGAATGGAGGGAGGCCCTCACCGAGACTTAAACAGACTTTCATTGAATGTTTTAGTGAATCAGGGAGAAAATATGCTCCCTAGAAAGTTAATTGACAATGCAGTAATTTTTTTGAAAACCAGGCTGGTTCTTTCAGTAATTTTACCCGTTGTCCATTAACCCTAACTTCTGTGCAGGAATGAGTCCTAAAACCCAGAAATTAGTTCCCATTTTTGCCCATCCGATTCTCTCGTCTATAAGTCAATATTTTGTTGTTGGATGAGTTACCCCTCCGCTTGGTTGTGTTTAAACTCACTCTCATGCAACCGTATACGTTTATCTCCTGATGTTAGCTTTTTACTTCTGCCGAACTCTGCCGAACTGTTGCACTTTATTGTGTAAGTTCCATAATGAATATGCAATCAATCAAAGCCCAGAAAAACCTGGTTCGAATCCACCTCAGATCACTCGTCTCTTTCGTAACAACGACGAGGAGCGGGTCTGCGCTCTCTGCTTCGCTCCGCATCAAGCTGTTACATGCCGACATGTTGTTAGTTTGAGAGTGAAAGGCAGCGAAGGGGCCAACAGGCAGGACCACTTTACACTGCAACAAATAAGCCTTTATGTGTCCTACCTGCACCTGTGTGTCTGAGTGTGTGTGTGTGTGTGTGTGTGTGTTTATTTTTCTCTGAGAGAAACTCGCACATGCAGGATGTAATTTGCAGAAATAGGCCAGTCATTTTTGTACCTGCAGGCTGTGGGCTGCACTGGAGGGGGGGGGGCGGCACACACACACACACACACACACACACACACACACACACACACACACACACACACACACACACAACCAAAGTACTGCAAAGTATTTCCAGGGAGGTGGGGTTTTGGCGCTGTTGTGGTTAAAGTGGTGACTCGTGGGGAGAGGGGGGGGTGTATGTGTGTGTGTGTGTGTGTGTGTGTGTGTGTGGGGGGGGGGGGGGATTACCATGCAGGTCAAGCACTGCACTTGTTTCGTGCACTTGTTAGTCTAACTAATAAAGAAAAAAAGTGACAACCTATAAAGACGCATGAATACACTGAGAAGTGTAAAAGAAAAACGTACAGCCTAAATTAATAAAATAAAAATATGAAACAAAAAATATACGAATAATGAATTAGTACATGTTTAAATAATTAAAAGTTGTATTTTAACTAGGTTCAAGCACTATAACCGTTTCCAAAGGGACAACATAAAAACACTTATTTTAACCCCAATTAGCCCAATCCAAATCAAACCAGCCAATCCTCGCACTGATCAAACCAATCTTTTCTTCTAAAAAGAAATCTCCTTATTTCCCCCCTAAAAAAAGATTCCCCCGCTTCTTCCGCTCGGCGCGGCGGTGTCGGACACGGGAACGTAAGCTAGGTGGCCGCACGAGCACACTTATCGCACCCGCGGCTGTGCCACACGCGCATGGGATTCCGTCCTGCATGCGCGCCGGGTCTCCTTCAGCAGCAGCAGCAGCAGCAGCAGCCGAGCGGAGGCAGAGACCCGCTCAGCCCGCTTCAGGAGTAGCCGGATCACCACCTCTGCCGGGACTCTCCCTCTGACACCAGCACGCGTTTTCTGAGGTGATTTCTTTTTTTCTTTTCCTCCTCGAGAGGCTCAGCGGAGACACAGTGTGTTATTTATTTATATCGCACGCGCGTTTGTGTGCGTGCGTGTGTGTGTGTGTTTGAGAGAGAGAGAGAGCCACAGCCAGCCGCGGCGGACAAACTGCGTCTTAACGCGGAGAGGTCGGACTTGTTCGGCTGAGAAAACACACCAAACCGCGCGCAGAAACTCCGGTCCCGTTGCGCGGCCCCCCTTGTTTTTTTTTTCTTCTTTTTTTTTTTTTTTTTTTTTTAAATTTCCTGTCAGTTTTTTTTTTTGCTGCCAAAACCAGGAACCCGCGGCGGAGCTCCTCGCTCCGAGGATGAACTAGAATCGAGGCTGCGAGGTTGTTGTTTTTGTTTTGTTTTTTTTTACTGGATTTATTTCGCTGTGGAGGAAAAGAGAGATCCGGGAAGCGGTGCGCACACACACACAAAAAAAGAAGAAGAAGTCGAGGTCTTCCTCTTCTCCCCCTCTCCCCACCCCTCCTCCCCTAGTCTCTCCATCTATCAGTCTGTCCTACCTGTCCTCTTCTGTCTCTTCATTTGTCCCCCTCCCCCCACCCCCCCCCTGTTTTTAGGGTCCGTGCGATTTTGCAAAATAAAAAAAAATGCATCATCAACAGCGGATGGCAGCTCTGGGAACCGACAAGGAGCTGAGCGACTTACTGGATTTCAGCGCGGTAAGGGACCCGGACCTTCTTCTCCGCGTAAATATGAATATAATAACTAGTGTCTTGACAGCTACAAGCCGCGGAAGAGCATGCACGCGTCCTGTAGGCTTCTTACAGCGACCACTGTTTTACCATTTATACCGTAATGACTTTTGCACGGCACATTAAACCTGCTTATTTCCATTCAACTGTTTGTTTGTTTTTACACAAAAGTGCGTTTGCACATAAAGTAACTTGCAGAAAAAAAGTCAGTGCATATTATTATTATTTTTTCTGCTATTTTTTTGTAATTTAAGTTACGTGTGTGTGTGTGTATGCAGAGAATTGTGATGCTGCATTGGTAATTTTGTTGTCTTATAGATGCGAAACAGCGATTTGAAAATGTTCCCAACATCCATGGTAGTGTATTTCATTTTAAGTCCTTTATTTCTTCATTTTTACTTTTCATGTGTAAACTGCTCTTTCTGCCCTTGATAGGATTTAGAAAATGTTTCAAACAAATGTTATATATAAATATTTGTGTGCGTGTGCGAGTTTCCAGGCTGCCCCACGCGCTCCGCACCGCGTCGTCCATGCGGTTAAAGGCTCGATGTAGAAGCATGAACGTGCGTGACAGACAGACAGACAGACAGACATATAGACATGCATGCAGCCGAAAAAGAGAGAACTGTGTCACACTTTCTCTCCGCGGTGTAAATGTTCCGCAGCAGGCTGTTCGCTGCTCAAACTCATGACTCCGTTTGAAAGTTTGTGTGTGTGTGTGTGTGTGTGTGTATGTGTGTGTGTGTGTGTGTGTTATTTTGTTTAAAGGAACAGCCTGTGTGTTGTGAACTTGACGGACAGGAAATAGTGCCCCCCCATCCCCACGCTCGGCCATGTTTTCTGCGCGCCTCTCTCCTCTTCTCTCCTCTGGGAGCAACTTTGGTCTGAAGAGGAGGAGGAGGAGGTTTTAGAAGAAGAAAAAAAAAACACTCCAAAAATGAAATAGAAAACGGAGATTACATGTAGAGAGACGGCAGGAATGTAATGATATCAAGACTGAGGCTATTGATGCAGAGATACATGGGAGAAAAAAAAATCACCTAAAAATTCCCATGCAATATAGTAAATTCCTGCAAGAATGTGGAATGCAATAGACAAATAAGATCACAGCTGAGGCCTGCACACACACATGTATCTACTATATAATATACACATATAATATCAGACTGTATGACATTATTAAAAGAACTAGACTGGAGTTGCTGCACGAGATGCAAAAACAGGCACTGACAATCCTCGTTAATGTACCTTTATTAATCTCTATTGTGATGTCAATGCTGTCATCCCAGTTGAGGCCCCCCGTGCAGCACACTGTAATTGACCACATATAGGCGTGTTATATATATTTCATTGGAGATTCAAATTAAAAAGTTATCAAAAGAGCAATATTATTGACACAATAGTTCACTCTAGATCCCTACAATAATATTGTAGCACTAAAATGTCCAATCAAATCCCTGTAAACATTAAAGTAATGTTGCTATAGTGACTTCTTTTTTTTGTTTACAATAATAAAGATAAGATAAAAAGATAATACAATTCATAACTGAGTGACTATGTAAGAATATAATAGGAATATTTTTGTAACTGTTATAACTGTCCTTTAATAAAACAAAAAAGCAGAAAATGTGATATATTGTATGTGACACCATTATCTCCATATAAAGGCAGACACATGCTCTCAGGTCAATATAGGAATATCATAGGATAACAAGTACGGACAAAAGTAAACATTTTAATTTATAAAAATAATTAATCACAAAATCTCAATTTAGTAGCTGTTAAGTTCACAGTATTATAGTATTGTTATGGACATTTCATTCTGCGTTTGAATTTTAGCAGGTTTCAAAAAACGTCAATCAGCCCGTCTTAAATTATATTTCTTCAAACAAAGGAGGCCAGCAGCAGCAGCAGCTAGAACGTGTCTCCTCTCATTATAAACGCAGGTCGGTCACATTAATTTATGCGATCATCTGTCTTTGCACGCCCACAAGCCGACACCCGCAGCTCCGAGTGCTTCGACTGGGATATATATCGATAGACCTGCTGATAATCAGAATTAGATCCTCCATCTCGCAAGCGTTCGTTTCCTCTTTGTTGGTCGCAGCCGCGAGGGAGCAACCTCAGTATCCAACGTACGCACTTCCAGGCCCCACAAGCTGAATTCAGAAAAGGAGACAGGTCGACTATTTATGGTTTCAGTCTGGGTTTGATTTACTTCTATTGTGGTCTGTACAAAAGAGGAGGACAAAAAAGAGAAATCCCTTAAAAACTGTAAATCCTGGGAAGCTTATATATCATTTGAAAGTGGGAAGCTCAGAGTGTGTATCACTGACAGTTCTCCCCATCAAACACGGCGACTCACAGACCTGCTGTTGATCCAGAGAGGTCATCCACCGGGGTCAGATGATGAACTGTTTTCTTGAGAGGCTTTACAGTAGCTCGTACATTAAAACAACAGGAATCGGTATTAATCTTCAGTCTGTCTTATCGTGGGCTTATCTTCCTGTAGATGTATAGAGCAGATGGTAACTAGTTCTGATGATTATCTCATATGTTTAAGTCAGATATGAAGTAGATATGAAGTGTTTCATTTCCAAACGGAGCCGTCCAACACTCGGCGAAAGTGACTCTACGCATTCATGATGAATTGAGCAGGTGATTTAGGTGATCCTGTTTATTTTCTACAGATGCTGTATGTAGGATTTGATTTCGTTCTGCTTTCCCCCAAATAAATGTTCCCAAAGTGTTTTGGAAAAGGAACTCTTCATATCTGCGTCCAGGTCTGAGCTGAGAGTCTGTGTGACCATTAGGGCCGGGTATCCAAACTCTATGCATTTCAAGTGCAGACCGAAATGTGTATTGAGCATTAAAAAAACACTCAGAATGCTGAGCTCAAGAGGGGTGGACTCGTATTAGGTATTGGACCAGAGCTCAAGTCATGAACATGACTACTGACTTTAAACTCCACCTGTTTGACGAGGACTGACTCAATATCCTCATCAAGCCTAAAATGTAAACTTAATAGAATAAAAGAACCTCTTCATTTTCTGATATACTTCAAATCAACCTGACAGCAGCTGATGAGGCGACGTAAACAGGAAGGAAAGGTGTGTTTGTCAGTATTGCCCAACAGGTGATATTTTTTAATTTTCTCAATTGGTTGTAAAGAATGCTTTAGTCAACATAAAAACAAATGTCAACATGGAATAAAACATTAAGCTTCGATGAATTACAAAGGAATATAACTGTTTCAAAGAAATAACACACCAAGTGTGATTGATCAGACATATATTAAATGTGATAATGTTAATTTGAAAATAAAAATGTAAAAATTATCTATTTCTGTGAATTGACCAAGTTGACTGTTCCTTTAAAAAAATAAAAAATAAAGACACAAACAGTACAGGACTTTGAATGGTTTGGGACTTGTTGGAACTTGTCTTGTCTTCCTATTGGACTTGACCTGCATTCTGATGGTAAACAGGACTTGCTTATCGTGATTTTGGACTGTGGACTTGTTATTCTTGACTTGGGACTTGATACATACTTTCCTGTCTTGACTTTGGACTTGATGCATATGTACCTGTCTTGACTTGGGACTTGATGCATAAGTACATGTCTTGACTTGGGACTTGATGCATAAGGACATGTCTTGACTTGGGACTTGATGCATAAGGACATGTCTTGACTTGGGACTTGATGCATAAGGACATGTCTTGACTTGGGACTTGATGCATAAGGACATGTCTTGACTTGGGACTTGATGCACTAAGTACATGTCTTGACTTGGGACTTGATGCACTAAGTACATGTCTTGACTTGGGACTTGATGCATAAGTACATGTCTTGACTTGGGACTTGATGCATAAGGACATGTCTTGACCTGGGACTTGATGCATAAGTGCATGTCTTGACCTATGACTTGATGCATAAGTGCATGTCTTGACTTGGGACTTGATGCATAAGTGCATGTCTTGACCTGGGACTTGATGCATAAGTGCATGTCTTGACCTGGGACGTGATGCATAAGTGCATGTCTTGACCTGGGACTTGATGCATAAGTGCATGTCTTGACCTGGGACGTGACTGGACTAGTTGCTTGTTGTTCTCGATGTGGGCCTTGACTTGCTGGATTTCTCTAGGAGTTTTACACTTGACTTACCTGTCATGACTTAAGACCTGACCATGGACTTGTTCTTGATTTGGGAGTTGACTTGTGACTTACAAAACAGTGACCTGTCCCACCTCTTGCAGGAAGTGCAACTTTGGTCAGATTTATATTTTCGCTCAGTTTCTCCTGATTTCAATCGAAATCTTGCCAATTTTATGATTGCAATTTATTTAGGCCAACCTCTTGCACAGATATGTGACATTTGAAAACTTTGCTCCTTTTGTTAAAGGAAAAACACATTTATGGAACAACTTAATATTAGATAAAACCATTACGGCATAATATCCAATCAGTCTTATTATTGAAATGATTCCCAGTGATACCCAGCCCTAGTGATGATAGACCTTTTGTTTTCTTGGTAAATATCCACAAAGAGTTTCCTTCCAAAACGTCATATCTAATATGTTAAACGCCGGAAAAAAAGAAGCTCTAATATGATGATAATAATTAACATTGAGTGAGCATTAAAGACATTTCCTATCGGGATTGTAACACATTTTTCAGCCAAATGCTGTCCTGGCATTTTGGAAGGAAGCTGTTCATGTGAAGCTGCAGTGAGGTTTCTGTAGAGATGTGTGTTGCTGTTCGCAGTGTCAGTGCTCTCGGAGGTAATGTGCGCTCTGTTTGTCTTGTAGATGTTTTCCCCTCCTGTTAGCAGTGGAAAGAACGGGCCGACCTCCCTGGGGAGCGGACATTTCTCCGGCTCAAGTACGTCAGCTTTCTCCTTTTTTTCCCCCTTCTTCTTCTCTTTTTTTCTTCTTTCAGTCTTCTCCCAGCCTCCTTCCCTTCTTCCTCTTACACCTGCTCACTGCTGCTTCGCTTGCTGTTTCAATCTTCTTGTGGGGAACCATGTTCTGTTCACGCAGATGCATTTTTTTTGGGGGGGGGGGGTATGCAGTTTTTGCTTTGTGGATTACTTTTAATTTTTGAGGAGAAAAAGTGCAGGATTTGTTTTTTGTTGCTCATATATTCTTTGACTACTCTGTGTGGCCATATTGTTGAGCTGGTTGCTGTTTTCTGTACTAATCTTTGCTAAAAAGAATGTTGCGTGTTGCTCAAACAATGAGGCGGCCTGGTCTGATGACATGACTTGATTATGGGTTAGTCCTACCTGTCTGTCAGACCCAGGCCCTTTGATTCCTACCAAAGAGGTAGATCTCTCAAGAAAACAGCTAACAAAATATGGTTTCATTATTTATTTTTCTTCTAAAATAGCTGGCCACCAGGTTTATTGTGTTCAAATCATCCGTAACATACCTGCGTGCTCTGTGCTGGCGTAGCTTACACGTGTTTGGTCCCGCTTCACCTCATCGTACAATGACGTAACAGCGTTGGGATGGAAAACACAGCCACGAGGTGATGATGTGATTTTTCAAGTGTCTGTATTTTGGGGCAACACGTTTATTTTTCAGCTGCTTAAGTTCATTCCTGATGGACTTCCTGTTTTTCTGATTTGCTGCCCTCATTCTTTCCTGCCCCTGTGTGTGTGTGTGTGTGTGTGTGTGTGTGTGTGTGTGTGTGTGTGTGTGTGTGTGTGTGTGTGTGTGTGTGTGTGTGTGTGTGTGGGTTGTGGGGATGGGTTCACTTGGTTTCTTTCATACAGTGGTGTTATTGGTGTCAGACAGGCACAGCTTGGTTTCATTAGTAGTGCAACATGGCGGCTTTGACTTTGATTAGTTAGATCAACACAGTCAGTCAGCCTTTTTTTTACGCTAACGCTAAACCATTCATTCATTCATCCAGTTGGTCTGGATGTCGGGGAGTAAAAAAGTCGGTCTGGTCGCGTTCTGATACAGTCATATTATTCTTCTCTGACCTTAACCAAGTTAGGTTTCGTTGAACCTTGACCTAATCGATCTTTTTACAACGTTAACCCCGTGCGTTTCTGCAAGCGTCATGCGAGCCTGATATGAAACGTATTCATGAAATGTGTATTTGCTTCAGAAACATCATCATTCAACGTATCCGTTGTTTGCAGTAACGTACAGCACCACCATTTTTCTTCGGCGACTGGGTTGGCTTATGATTTAGTTTTTTTTGGTTCGTCAATCAAACTGTCTTTGTCGGTTTACAGTTGTTCAGTTTGAATCAATTGATGAACAATCACTACTTTTATAGATTAAAAAGAAAAGGTTGCTTAATTATTCTCCAGTGTTCTTATAGGTTGACAATATTTGCAATGAGCATATGTAGTCTTTTTTGTACAAAAGACAGATCTCTCTGTCTTTTGTACAAACAATTCTCTCCTGCTTGCTCTATGGTTGAATGTACACTTCTATGCAGGGGCGTCGTTAGGCCCGTTTTAGGGGGGCTGAAGCCCCCCTAAAACGTTCTTCAGCCCCCCTAAATAATTTGGCTTGAAAAATAAAAAATTAAAAAAATTAAAAATTAATTTTTATTTTGGTGATGTATGTCATCAACCACAGCAGGACTATACCAAGGAGTTTAGCTCAAAGTAAACTATACCTAGGAGTACCATCATACAATATTTATCATTCGATAATGAAGATGAAATGTGTTTTTTTCTTCTTTTTCTATTGAATGGTATATTTGACACTGAACTAGTTCATCTTTATCTCAGTGATAGTGTCCAAATTAGCATAAAATATCACTGGTATGTAAAAACTACACAGACAACAAAATAGATGTAAATGTTGATCAAAATCTTATTCCCTTCTGCTCAAAATAAAACAAGTAAACAACTCAAAAGTTGACACTGTCCGGTCCATTCTCCATCCATTGGATATGAAAGCTAGTTCATCCGTCTTTCCTTTACAAGCAGGAAAAGTATTTCTCTCTCAGTATTTGAGAAAAGTTCATACCGTGGTACGACCAGATCGGGTCCAATCTACATCCAGGACATGGTAAAACCGTACACCCCAGCTCGTTTGCTCCGCTTCTGCCAATCGGCTTGTAGCTCCGTCACTGCGTGCTAAACACTCAATTCAAGACTGTTTGCTGTCCTGGCTCCTCAATGGTGGAATGAGCTCCCCATTGACATCAGGACAGCAGGAAGTCTCTACATCTTCCGTCGCAAACTAAAAACACATATTTTTCGACTACACCTTGAATAAGGAAGGTAGCGCCATAGTAGCACTTTAGTAGCACGTAAATGTCTCTTACTGATAGCACCTTGTAGTTTAACGTTATTGAAGAAATTGTACTTTCTTGATTCTTGTTGTTCTGAGTTTGTACTTATGGTTGAATTGCACTTATTGTAAGTCACTTTGGATAAAAGCGTCAGCTAAATGAAATGTAATGTAATGTAATATCCGCGGCCCCAAATGGGCCCTAAAAAAAATTGCTGCGCGCTGTGCACGCAAACATGCCAATTCCTTTGGGGCTAAGCCCCCCCTTTCTTTCGATGCTAGAAACGCCCCTGCTTCTATGTCACTTCAGGTATTTTCCAGAATTCTATTGTACTATGTGTGTGTGTGTGTGTGTGTGTGTGTGTGTGTGTGTGTGTGTGTGTGTGTGTGTGTGTGTGTGTGTGTATGTGTGTATGTGTTGGGTTCCATAACATCCTCAGACTGTATGAGACAGGCTCAACCTCAACCTCATAAAAAAAAAAATGCTTTTCTGGAAGCCTTTCACAGAAAACAGCCGGCTCGTTTCTGTCGCTCATGTTATTTGCCTCTAAACGGCGTTCGGAAGCCATTTTGTTTGTTGGCTGGAAAACAGAGAGATGCCGAGACGTCTTCTTTGTTTACTGCTCCGTGGTGCGGTTGTTGTTCGCGCTCTGCGGTTTCGGTGGTGTTGGTCGCTCCTGTGCAGCGCATACAAATGTGAGGAAGGACGACAAGTGTTAAAATTTGGGGAAAAAGGAAAAAGGCCCGGCTTTTGTGGAATCGGTGTCGGCAGTTGGGCCGCGGTCTGTGGCTTCGATTTGTGTCTTCATTTTGGGATTGTTGTATTTTTTTCTTTTTCTTTTTTCTTTTGATACAGGAACCCACACTGGTGTCACACACGCGCATGCACTCATCCCTGAACACAAATCACACTCGCACACACTTCTAAACACCCGCATGTACAAGATGCAACACACACACACACACACACACACACTGCTCACCCCTGCTGTGGCTTTCTGCAGGCCTCGGCATTTTGATGAGCCCGCCGCTGTTTGTGAATGCAGCTAATTAGAACTCTATAGACCTACACAACCATGAGAGCAGCGGTTTCCAAAGGCTGGGGCGATGCCAGAGGCTGGGACCTGCCGACACTGAACTGGGGTCCACGCGGTGTGTGTTTAGTTCAGGTTAATGACTTCTGGTTCGGAGAACTTCAACAAAATACATTCAGAGAAGCCGGAAACGTCATATAACTCATGCCCAGTATTCTTTTCTCATCATTACAGTTTCAAAACACACATTTTCCTGCTTGAGATTAATTCCCTACATCTGTAATATTGATTTATTTCTCAATGAATTGGTTGTTGACATTTATTTACATTTAAAAAAGTAAAAAACATTTGGATGACTGATTTGGACTCAGCAGCTCATCAAGATAAAAAAAAGAATAATAAAAAAAAAAAAGAATTGTATCTTCAAGATGTCAACTTTTCAGGAACTAAGAAAGTTTTATTCGTTCTAGCTTGTTGGTGTTGTTATAACACAAATGGATGTGAAAAATAAACTATGTGTGTAAAGTAATCCTTTAAAGTCCTTCCAGAATGGAAGTGAACATTGTAGTCTGGGCGGTTTTCTACTCAGTTGGACTACTTGTTATTCAATTGTGTGAGTAAACATTGTTTTGGACGGCTTGTGATCATTTGGGCTACTTTTTGGGCCATTTGATTGATTGCAAATTGATTCAACTAACAAAAAACCACATGTATCTGGAATAAGAGACAAAACAGAAACTCGATTTGGGAGGCGAAGTATTCCGGCCATTGGAAAACGTACAACATCCACACGTATATATGTCATCATTTGTATTATTTAGCTGACCTACAACTCCAAATTTCCTGAATTACTCAAAATATGAGGGGACTAAAATTTCAGTTTTGGCAACCAAAGGCTGGCAACCCCTAATAGAAGTTAACGTCAAGCCACACGAGTCAAAGCCTTTATAGTCGGCATGCTAGTCTCAGACTCTGGGACTCCACAGTTACCCTGTCCTCTGTGCTGATATGAAACCTGAGGTCTGGTGCTGATTCCAAAGCTATACGTTAGTTGTTAACGAGAAGCAAATTAATGTTTAGTCAAAACCAAAGCAAGAATAAAATATAGTGTAACCCCCCCCCCCCCCCCCCCTCACACCTAAAAAAAACATTCAAATCAGTAAATATGTCATCAAGTATTGAGGTTAGTGATTGTTAATGCATCCTCTCTTTTAATCTCCTATAGTCTTTTAAGCAGAAATTTCCAGCCACAGAGAACACATCTTCAGAATGGGCGGAGGTTGCCAAACCGGGTTAAAGAAGACAACATCAACGACAAAATTAGAACATAAAGGAGACAGGCGGCTGGATGGAAGCAGTAGACACAGACGTGCGTAAAGATAACGCGTCAGTCAGGCGGAGAGGCAGAGGAATCAAAAAGGGTTTTAGGTTTTAGGATTTGGTTTATCTGATGCTTTTGAGAGAGAGAGTAGTGAGGTCCCCCCCCCCCCCCCCAAACATGTCTTCATGTAGAATTAGAATTTTGAAAATGACATCCTTCACACAATGCTGTGAATACATGTTTTATTTGGTTTTGGTTTTGAAGCGCTCTCCTGGTTCCGTGTAAGTCCTCGTATTTTTGGGGGGCGACGAATTCACCGTAAAAAAAACAACCACAAAAGCGTCTAAACATAAACGACGCACAATCTCCCCACGAGTCCCCGGCTGACACGCTCAGCCCACGGTCATCGCCAACCAGGAAGTGGATTAGGCGTTTTAATTATTGGGAGATTTGGCCATTGTTGCCTTTTTATTTTGGGATCATCCCTGGAAAAGATAATGCACACTTCAAACTCTGTGTGTGTGTTTTTCTAATCTCCTCCTGGATGGAGCCGTTCAGCGAGCGGCTTCACTCTGCCTGTCAAAAAGACGCTGCCACCGCGCCACCCGTCTATTTCAGGTCTTGGCTGCTTGTAGTGCTTTTCCTCTTCTTCTCTTTTTTTTTAAACACATAACCTCTCAGATCCGCTGTTTGTCTCCCTGTCAATGGTGTTGGAACGAGACTGAGGTGTGTTGATGTGTGTGTTCATAGAGAGAATGAGTGTTGAGCTTGAAAATGTGTGACTGACAGATTTCTGTGTGTGTGTGTGTGTGTGTGTGTGTGTGTGTGTGTGTGTGTGTGTGTGTGTGTGTGTGTGTGTGTTTGTCTAGCTGGGAATGAAGGGGGGGGAGGGGGCTTTGGGGGCGGGAGGGCAAACCATCCTCCCCGTTGCTATGGAACATAAAGTTGGCAACGAGAGATGGAGGAAATGTTTCCTCAAGTGTCAGCAGAAAGAAACAAAGAAAGGGAGGAAGGAAGAAGGGAAAGAGGACTGGAAAGCTGAAGGAAGGTAAAGAGGGAACCGAAGAAGGAAAAAGGGAAACAAGGAAAAAAGAAACGAGGGAAAGGAAACAGGGAAAGAAGGTAAGGAGAACGAAAGGAAGGGTAAAGGATACGAGGAAGGGAGGAGAGCAAAGATCAGGTGAAGAAAGTGCACATAAAGAAAAGAGAGAGGAAAGGAAAGGAGGAAAGGAGGAAAGAAAGAAAAAGTGAGAGGAAGAAAGAATGGAATAAAAAAATGAGAGAGGAAAGGAAAGAAGGAAGAATAGAAGGATTAAAGAAAGTAGGAAAAGGACAGAATGATGGAACGAGGAAAGTATCGGCAGTAATTCAATTCAGATTGATGAATGAACTCGATAAAGGCTTCTATCTTTATATTATATCTAGTATATTGGGTAATTTATAACTTAGAATTCAATAACTTACATGAGTATAACTTAAACTCGTACAGTACAGTGGTCACGACCGCTGCTGCTTCCTCGCCCGCCACTTTCACAAGTTCCACACAGGTCGGTGGTCCCGCCCCCTTCCGCTACCTAGCAACGATGGCCACCGTTGAGGGTGAGAAGCGTCCAGCTCCCCAAAAGAGTGAGTGTATGTAGAGAAGTATGTGAAGTGAGACACAACAAGAGTTTGTGGCGATGAAGGAAATAGTTTTTGGACAACATTGTAGCGGAGGAACATATATCCGGCTATGAAAATACACACAAAATGCTTGTTGGTTTCTGCATTTGTTGACAATAAGATAAATAAAGAATATCAGCAGAAAAAGAAAAAAAAAACGACTCTCAGGAAGACGATCGCAAAATCAATAGGCTTTATCCCGTTTGATTTTTTGGTGCCACCATCCATCTCCTTCTTATTTCTTCCTTTTCGAAGCCACACACACAGACACACACACACACACACACACACACACACACACACACACACACACACACAGAAGAACACAGCAGCTCGCTCTACTCTGCCAGCGAGCTTCACGCATTAGCAGAGAAATTTGGGCAAAGGATAGATACAGCCCCGATGGCATGCCTGATTTTTGTTCCCCTAATTGGCATAGCTTATTAAGTCACAGTTCACAGCGGAGGAAAAAAAAGGGGGTTGCTTTAATAATCCCCCCCTCTCCCGTTTGATTTGATGCACTTGTACCGAGACAGATAACGCACTCCAACGCGGGAGCCCCCCCACTGCCACCACCCTCTTGTCTCTATCCAGTCAAATCTGCCTCTGTTACGCCTGTCACTCAAAAAAAAAACATCCCGGCTGATCGCTTTCAAAATAGAGATGGAGAGCAGGAGCCAGTCACTTAACACCCCCTGCCCTCCCCTCTCCCCCGCCCACCCTCTTTCTGCCTCCGAGGCTGGCAAATTGTCTCGTTTCCCCGGCAAGGAGACGCAGAACGGCTCACAATTTTTTTTTTTTAAAACACCCAACCATGCTTTTAATTGTGGTGCGGATTAGGGATTAATAAGCATTTTTAGCCATAATGGCAAATATTATTGGCCCCATTTGCTTTTCTAATGCTAATAATGACTCTGCTAATAATGGCAGTGATTTCAAGGTTAGCGTCTGTGAGAACTCCGCGTGGGTTTGTGCTTTATACATTTTTTTTTTCTTTCCCAAAGCTCAGGAGATTGACGTGCCGCTTGCTTCGACGGACCGGCTCGCTACCGAGTCGGAGCTCCATATGTTTTCCCCGAAGACGATGCTGAGATGTGCTGAGCTGTTGAGTTTACGTGTTCTTGTTTGGGTTTATTTGACTTGAAGTTTAATTGAGTTGAGTTGTTTAGTTTGACTCAATCCTTTATTTGTGTGTCAAGGTTTGTGGTAATTTAGTTAGACTTAACCGTCGTATGAGTCGGTGGTGTCAGGAGTGACTTGGGACAGAAGACCCGCAAGACTGAAAGGGAAGAAGCAGGGATGGAGGCAGCAGATAGTAGACGCTGAGGATTTCTTCGGGAGTGACGAGGATGGGCGGGGTTAGGAATGAGAATATTATTGGAGACAAAGCGAGAGAGGCCTTGGACATGTGCAAGGGAGAGATGGTTGGGAGAAGGATGCTAAAGACGGAGAAGCCAGGCGAAAGGAAAAGAGGAAGGTTTGTAGATGTGGTTAGGTCAGGTCAGTTTGAATTTACCTACGTTTTATTTGAAGGGATCGCTGTAGTTTACTGTATCTTGAGATTTGTTTGGGGTTAATTTATAGGTTTCCGACATGTAGGTTACACACTTCTGACAAAATAACTTGTCAAGCTTTCGTTTGGAATTTAACCATAGTTGTTTTGAACAGATCTAGTTTTGTTTCTTCAAGTTTAGGTTGTTTCTTTGGGTGTGAGTTAAGTCAGGTTTATCTTTGGTTTATTTGAACCTAAATGTGGTTTAGTTGTTTTCTCCCCCAGTCAGCACATATTTGGTCATTTTCAAGTTAATTGACCTGCAGTCTTGGACATCTTAAAGCTGGGCCAAATGTGGTTGAAACAGAACTTTTTTTTTCTTTAGATACCCAGAATATATCACGGTTGCTGCAATTGTATCTCAATGAGAGTATATAACACAGTTAAGACTTCACATTTTTAGGTTGTGTGTCCTGTTAGCTTACTGATTTGTCTTTGCAGTTAAAAAAACTGGACTAAATTTGATTGAGAAGTCAACATTTGTTTAGGTTGTATATAACTTTTTAATCAGTATGATTAGGCAGCACTATCTAAAACTTAGCCCACGTTTAACTTGGACACCTAGATGTCTTCAGACCTGCAACTCACCGAGTCAATGCTTACTAGCTCTAGAAGTGTCAACTGTAATAACTGGATGTCAAAGTCAGCGAAGAGAATGACATATGAATCATGTTATTGTTTCTCCGATGTTTGGGATGAGTGTGCCAGCAGTCTGTTTTCATGTTTTGTTGCCTTGAAGCACTTTGTTATAAGTTGACTAAATGTTGACAGACAGCCAGTGCTTAATTGCTGGTTTTCATCTGTTTTTGGCTAGAGTCAGAAAGGGACTTGTTTTTAGAAGCATCTGTTGCACACCTGCAGCAGGTTACCTGCATGATTTGTATGTTCAAAGTATAAACCAGTCATTAGCAGTGGAGAGTGGATAGGAAGACAGCATTTCTGACAATGCAACCCTGATTATCGGTCTGCAGTGCCATTCCATTTCACCTCACTATTCAACCCGACAATGTTATCATGTTGGCAGTTTACTGTCAGAAACAAGTGACACATTGGTCACACAATGCTCATTTTAAGTGGACATAGAAGTTGCGGAGGCGGTTTACGGGGAGCCGTTTGTTGACGTTTGCGATGGCAGTGGAATAATTATATCTCAATTTAAGAGTGGATGTGTCGGGAAGTCGACTTGGAGCAACTCTTTGTTTTGAATGAGCGGTGGCACGGGAAGAGATGGCGTCCCCGTTCAGGTTTCTCCGTAAACGGATACCTGCTGGTCAATGTGAGTAGCTATGTTTTAACGTGGGTTCCTAATTCTCCTTAAAAACGATCAACTGATTCACAAATGTGTGTAAAAGGGAAGTAACAATTTTGCTAAAAGAACAAAACTTGACCACATTTGAAAAAATTAACAAGACATTAAGTCCTTGTCGAAAAAATACGAGCGATTATCCGCTTCCATGTTCTTTTCAGCCATGCTAGTGGCTAGCTAGCTTCAGTCAGTTGGTCCCCTGCTTTGGACCAGACACAAAATATATCTTAATTAACAACTATTGCCATGCAATTTCGTACAGATATTGATGGTCCCAAACCGGAGGAGTCGCCCTCTGCTGGTTAATAGAGAGAATGCATGTTTTAAGAATTTTTCGCATTGGCTTCGGCAGAACCGGAGGTAGCCTGCTTATTAGTTATATTCAGCGTGTCAGTGTGTTTCCTTTTGTATCTCAGTCACACAATCTGCTCATTTCCTTTTCTCCAATCAGCTGAGTGAATACCTGCCCCCCCCTGTGGGGAAGGTGCTGTCAGTCCTTCATCTCCAGTATCTTTTGGTGAAACCTCATGACTGCGGCGCCCCCCACCTTCACCGGTAAACAGCCCTTCTCTCCTCTCCGCGGTCGGTCTGTGACGTCGGCGAGGTGTCGCGTGTTCCACCGCTCGCTGCTCACACCTGTTCGCTCGTACCGACGGCGGCGGCGGCGGCACAATCGCACAACCAGCGAGCCTAATTACCCAGCCCTTAAAAAATAAAGAGACGGGGGAACGTCAACCAGCCTGCCTGGCAATTACAGCGGCGCTCAACACCTCTCCGCAACAAACACCACTCCAATTAGAAGCAACCAACTTATTCTGGGAGGCGGCAGTGTGTGTGTGGGTGTGTATTTATGCTTGTAAGTGCAAGTGCGTGACAAGCAAAATTGTTTGGGGAGAGTGTGTGTGTGTGTGTGTGTGTGTGTGTGTGTGTGTGTGTGTGTGTGTGTGTGTGTGTATGTGTGTGTGTGTGTGTGTGTGTGTGTGTGTGTGTGTGTGAGGGAGGGGTAAACGTGTGGCTAAAGGGAAGGCAGAAAAGGTGTGCTATGTGAAAATGGTGGCTGTTAATTGAGAAGACGAAGGTCTGGGAATCAAACTTGACGCAGTTTCAGCTCGCTGATTTCGCCCACGCCTTCATCCTCTCG
>JBAMJR010000299.1:112500-135000 GCA_038501785.1 Myoxocephalus aenaeus | reverse complement strand
TTTATTTTCCTGCGACAAGATTGTTATAGTGAATTCTTCCGGCCACTATAATAGTGTAGTGAAAATCTGATATTGTGACACTTCTCAAATCACTTCAGAAGAGACTAGACTTCCTTTTACGGACTTCAGAATTAGCTTGGTCTTTCCTCAAAATGACTTTGCATAAGACTCATTTTTGGAAATGTCTGAAATCTCTTTGGACTTGACTTAGACTTAGACTCGATACCTGATTGTGACATGATCAGACTGAATATAGAGATTTGGATTCGCTTCGACAACCTTGAAACGTTGCCTCACAAAGACTTGCTTCACAGTCACAATGATGTTTTGTTAATCTTCTAAACTGGCGGCGGCACGCTGAATTATCCATGCATCACAATGAAATGTTAATTGAAAAAGTTGAGAATTACTGTTTTCGCATTTTAGGCCATTTGTCTTATTTGACAGCTTTGTGTGTGCAATAACTTCAGGGTGAAACCACAGTGTTTTTAGCCTTTGGTTAAGAGGATGTTAAAGAGGACATTAGTTTGTTTTTTTAGTTTTTTTCCCTCCCCCTAGACTTTCTTCTTTTCTCCCATTTTCCGGCCTGCTGCCTGTTGGATGGCCATCCATCGACAGCTTGAAGCCATTTGAAGGACCAATTATCCAATAAATGCGGCTTTATGAAGTTGTTTCCCTGCTGCTGTGTTCTTGGAAGGCAGAGGTGTATATCAACAAGATTTACAACGCTGGAGCTTTAAAAGAAATAACCACCATTTGGAAGAATGTGACACCTACTTCTGAACAACAAACATAAACAGATTTGCATCATTGTGTCTTTATTATCTTGGTTGCCAATCCCAAATCAAAAGTCAGCGGTTGGAAAGAATTAAACCAAAGACTTGCTTCACGGAATGTTAGACATGCACTGCATTGCCAAATGTATATGGACATTTGCACATTACACCCATGTGTGATAATTGAACGTGCCATTCCAAAACCACAGACATTAATCTGCTGCTTTAACAGACTCCTCTTCAGGAAAGGATTTCCACCAGATTTTAGGACCTGGCTGCAGTAATTGTTTCCCATTCAGACACGAGAGCGTTAGTGAGGTCCAACACGGATGTTGGCTGATGAGGTTTGGCTCTCAGTCGGTGTTCAAGTTCATTCCAAAGGTGTTGGTTGCGGTTGAGATCAGGGCTCTCCAAACTGGGAAAACCATTTCTGTCTTTGAGCGCTGTCACATTGCCACAGCCCCAGTATGTGGAAAGATTTTTTTTTGCTAATTAAATTAACTCAAGGTAATGCATATTTATATTTCTATAGGCTTCATAGCCGAAATAAAATGTGACAAATAAATAAGTGGGTATAAATTTACTGAATTGTTATTTATTATTAAAAACACCAGCAACTGTAATTATATTTAAATCCAGCAGCAAATTGCTAAAAACTTGGCCAATACCAGCTGATATGAAAAAGCAATTACGGCAAACTTGTTTTTATTCTGATAGGCAACCTCGAAATACAGACGGCGTAGCCTTAAGAGCCAACTTCTGACCAAACTACGCTGAAGCCGAGTTTATTCGATGGAAACCCTCCTAATTTAATATTTCTTTATTTGTGGGCCATTTCAAAAGTGAGCTCAAAAAGTACTTGACAACTGAATGGAACCACAAGTATTGAATCATTCATCTCAATGAATTTTTGGAGCTTCATCAGAACTAACAGCTGCGCAAATTACTCTTTTTCTGGACGAAATAGAATTCTGCTACATGAAACCAGTTGTATTTTTGTCTCGGTAACATCTGCTGATTAAACATACAGTGAGGATGTACATATAAGGGACCCTGGAGGTTTTAATTTTTTCTCTCTGTTTCCACTGCCGTAACTCTTTCAGACAGAAGGCTCTGGGTGCGGCCAGAGGTTTTAAATACTTCAGCCCGGACTGAGGAAGCAGAACTAATTGCTTCAGTGACTCTGTAAGAGGGGAGGCTGGGCGAGACCAGAGGTCTGTCACTTCGGCATGTGTGTGTTTGTGTGTTGGATAAGTCTTTGAGCGTGAACTCAGTGTATTTCTGTGTTTGAACAGTGAAATGTGATTTAGCCTAAATTAATCACTCCTTGTAACTCTCTGGAAAAAAAGTTATTATCTATGTTTTTTTTAGAAGCAAGAATCTGGAACAAAGATCAATAAATCTTCACAATGAGGCAAGACCATATTTTCAGGAGAACGGGCAGTGGAGCACTCCCTGTTTCCTCAATAAACTGTTTCCTTTACTAAATGAGTGTTTAGGCTGTGAGAGTCTTTATTTTTTCTGGTGAATACTTCAGACACAACTTTGAATTTAACCTTTTGTTAAACTTAGAAAAGTCACCTTGAGGATAAAGAGCGTGTTACAACTCGTAACAAGCTAAAACAAAACACCCCTAACAACTGCTGTCTGATTCAGTATCCTGTCTATTACAGGTGTAACAAATAGAAACGCAAAAAGGACACATTGTGGTTTTAACAGCAGCAGTATTTCTCAACCAAATATCTCAAAAGTCTCGTCCCCACTGTGGGGTTAGAACTCTGTCCTGACTCTACTCAAATTTGCTGTGCTGGTTCCCCATGCTCAGTGGTCGTTGGTCAACAGATCTAATCCTATATTCGGCTATGTTTCCAGCTCTAGCTCTTCAACAGTCAAGAAACAGCACTTGAATTGGAAAACTTTGGAGTAAATGGAAGCGCTTGTCTCCTGTCTCCAGTCTTTGTGCTAAGCTAGGCCTTGGATGTGGTTCTGTTCTGGATGCAAGAAGACAAAACTGATATCCATCTTCTCATTAGGGCTTTCCCCAAAAACCTTCTCATGAACATCTCATTCCAACTCCATGGGCATCAATGTTCTGCTATAACAGCCGCCACTCATCTGGGAAGTTGCTTGCTGTGGCATTGCTATTAACATATACTTTGGTGTACAAAAGTACACCAAAGTATATGTTGAGGGGTGTCTACATACTTTTGGCCACATTGGTGTATTTACTTGGGGTGTGTTCAAGTGTCTCACGCCTAAGCAAATATTTCATTTCAAGCTACCACACTATACATGTGTGCGATCTGCATATGCACAGACGGTCTGATTTGGCAGCCTGTCTGTAAGAATGTAACCTGAGACACACACACACACACACACACACACACACACACACACACACACACACACACACACGCACACATGCATTCGTTCCCACAGTACCTCTCCCTCACTCCCTCTCTCAGATGTGAGCCTTTTGTCCGGCCTCGACCTTTTACGTTTCCCCTCCTCCTCAGTCGTTGCAGGTGTTCATCATGAGGCGATAAAACAAGTAGTGACTGTTCTCCGTCCCCAACACGGCCAAGCGGCTGCAGCCCTACCCCCAGCCTCACTCCACATTTACTCAGCTCTTTATAATTTGTAGCGCTACATGTTTGAAATGTGTGTGTGTGTGTGTGTGTGTGTGTGTGTGTGTGTGTGTGTGTGTGTGTGTGTGTGTGTGTGTGTGTGTGTGTGTGTTTGCACATACTTGCAAGTGGGTATGTGTGAAAATATGTGCGCGGTGTCAGCCATCTTGCATAAATCCTGTCTCTTAGGCCTTGGGCACAACTCCGTTATTGTTTTTGTCCATCTAAGGGTTTCACTTTGTCTGGTTCCAAAGAGGTGAACTCCCTATTTATGAAGGAACTGTAGCAGAGTCATAAAAACAAAAACAAAAGAAAGAGATTATGTTGACATGACATGCATCATAGCGCTGTGTTGTGTGTATTCTACCATACTGCCATTAAGATTTAGTTGTTTTTGATAAGGTTGGGCCTGTGTGGGATTTAAAAAAAAATCTGGTTTGATACTAAGCCAAAAGAACGGACTGATATGCTGCATTGACTAGGTTTCATCCTTGACCTAGCAGCCGCTCTTGAGTTGAACGTAATGAGATGTAGATAGACCATGCATGAGGGTGGAGCCACTCCAGTCCACTTAGAGGTGCAGTAGCGCCGCCAATAAACACTAAAGAAGAAGACACATTGAAGCGGCGCTACCTCACACGTTGCACCGACTTTGTTTATCAGCTCTCCTTTTTCGCCGGCTTCAAATAAAAAATGTCGCCATACCAAGACCGATTCAGTTATCTTTGAGACTAACTTTGCCACGTCTGGTCTCGCCAAGCCCCAAAACACGCAAACCTTTGCAGACGCTTGTGCCTGACGGCCTGTCGTCTTCGTTAGCTGGTTCATAAATAAACATAATGTTCTGTTATCCCCGTTGATGATTACTAATGTAATACAAGTTTGAATTAGCGCCGTTTGCACAGTTTGTCGACACAGGCCACTCTACAATGGCGGTTCAGTTTTTTGCATGAAATCCAAACACGGTTTTAATGGTAATTTTAGCATGCTAACATTTGCTAACTTAGCATTAAACACAAAGTACAGCTGAGGCTGACAGGAATGTCTTTACTTTTTCAAGTATTGAACAAATTAAATTTGACCTGACGGTGGTGCCACATGGGAAGTTCAGGGCTCACCAAAGGTATTTGAACATATGAGACGTTTCTTGCGCAAACACATAGATGTCAACTTCATGAGCAGGTTGGTTTCACCGTCTGAGGTATAATCCTAAAAACCCAGCTGAGAAAATGCTACTAGTAAATACATATTGTCTCTAATGCACTACCGCAGATTGACATTGATATTTTTTGCATTGCTGTTACTTTTTCAATTTCATTGAGTTCAATGTGGCTTTATTGGCATAACAGTTTCAAAAACACTATGTTGCCAAAGCATAACAAATATATATAAAATAAAAAAAAAAGTCCTGATACTTCAGTGCTACTGCAGCCATCTCAGGCATGCAGTGAAGAGAAGCTGATTCTAAAGAAATGCTCAAACACTTCATCAGTTCAACTTCAACAGTTCAAGGGTTAGTGACGGAAAGCGAAACTGAAACCGAAACTTTGTGCCATATTTAAAGACGTTATGGTTGACTGGAACATGATGCACTTCCATACATGGCAAAGAACAGTAATACATCAGATTTCAATATATGATTAAGAGTATCCTGCTGCAGCACCGATATTATTATCTGCGTTTAGATCAGCAAATGCCCTTAGAAACATCTCTGAGCTCTGCTGTCTGCCGGTTACCCACTTTAAATCAGTCAGTGGGTCAAAGGTCATGGTAGACCAGTTAACTTGATTTTTGATTTCATTCTCCACTGCTTGGCTCCATCTCTTCCAACCATATATAACAAAAATACTGTTATCGAAATACTATTTCTAATGTCATTTTTTTGTCTGTGTGTGTGTGTGTGTGTGTGTGTGTGTGTGTGTGTGTGTGTGTGTGTGTGTGTGTGTGTGTAAGCTGACACAAATGCTCTTTCTGTTCAGTGCGGACATTTTTGTTTTTCTGTGTGTGTGTGTGTGTGTGTGTGTGTGTGTGTGTGTGTGTGTGTCGTAGTGTGCAGACCAGGCCGTGGCTCTCTTAATAGTAATAATGTGAAATGTGAAGCAGCAGGTTCTGGTCTCTGTTCACATAATGACTGCAGTTATAGAGTCTGACAGTCCCATACACACACACACACACACACACACACACACACACACACACACACACACACACACACACACACACACACACACACACACACACACACACACTTTGTTCGCAGAAGTAATCAAACTTAGCTTCCCAGTAATTTTATTTTTCATAAATGGAGCCAGCCGACCGTTTTATCCTGATAGTAATAATAAATGATGCTACAGACTTTATCATAAGTATCACAAACAAGGAAATTGAATTACAATAATTTGCGTCATTATTACCTCATGAAACATTTGCAAAACCACTTTTTACATAGTTTAAACCATTCTTATTTCCAAAGAAGTGGATGTTAGTCATCTTGACGTCACCCATTACTGGTTTTGTAGTTTATCATTGCAACCAGAAGTGACAGGAGAGGGTGGAGCTAAGTACAACCGAACGCTGAATAAGACATTTTTAGGCAACACATGCGGTGGTAGCAACCTGTCAATCACAAGGCAGCCACGCCCTAAAGCTGCTTTATGGTCTATTTGACTCTAAATGGACCATCATTTAATAAATGAACACCATGCTGTATTGAAGAAGTAATTGTCTCATAGATACAGTCTGACACATTTTCTTTTGCAACCAGAGGAGTCGCCCCTGATGGCCAGTAGAGAGAATGCAGGTTTATGGCAATTCTGCATTCTGTATTCAATTATAAAGCCTGGCCCTTGTCCTCACGGACGTACAAAGGTTGAGTTAAAAACATTTTCAAGTGTTTTTGAGCTTGAGCTCAGTTGAAAACCGTCAGGAAGAGCAGCGGTCCGTTTGGACTCGGACTCGGTTTTGTCTTTCCATGACTGCTGTTGTCGTCGTTCTGAACAGGCGAGTACACACCCACTCTCACGGACGTGCTTTAATGTGTTAAGAGAGAGCAGCAGAGCTCTCCTTCGTGCGTGCCCAGACATGTATTATGTGGTTTTCAAAGGGGAAGCCTTCACTTTAGTGTGTGTGTGTGTGTGTTTGTGTGCTTGTGTTGTGTGCGCAAGGGGGTGTGGGTGTTTTCTTGAGATCAATGAAGTTATAAAGTGCAGCGGCTTTTGAATCCACACACACACACCTACACAAACACACACACACGCACACACACACACACACACACACACACACACACACACACACACACACACACACACACACACACACACACACACACACACGCAAACGCAAACGCGCACACACTCCAGCGAGAGGCCTGTTCTCAGTCAAGTGTCACGCTCTGCCCCCTCTGACATCTGGTCCCTGAAACCTCTGGAGTCGCCGGTTGGTGTGTGCGTGTGTTGAAGTCTGTGTGCACGTCTGTGTTTGATTAACTAACCATTCCCTGCCTGCGTGACAGACCCTGCCAATGCACTTGTGCGTAATGTAAACCGACCTCCAGAGCGTAGCGTGCGTGCGGGAGCCTTCTGGGACTCTGAATTTAAGGATCACGCAGCAGCTCCTGCGCTCTTTTTTATGGGTTTTTTCAGAAGTGTTCACATTTACCTTAAGAATATTTTCACCGCTTTGTCCGACACCTTTTTTTTTCCGAAAGGGAACTGAAGCCGGTATATATCGCTCTCTTTAAAGCAACCAGACTCCATTGATAAAGACGGAACACGGGAGTCGCTTGGAGCTTCCTCGATTGGTCAGTTTGTGAGGATCCAAACTATCTGCGCGCTCACAGCATACATTACTTTGCTTTGGTACACCTGTCCATCAGAAACCATCGTCGAGTCACTGGGAAAAACGTTTAGGGTTTGGGGAAATAGCATTTTGATGTAAAAGCATACGTACTTCCACCCAAAACAAATTCAGAATTTGTGGAACACCACACAAAAAAATATATGATGCTCCGTCCTTTATTTATTTTTTTTGTGATAAGATGTCACTTCCGAGTGTTTGTCACCTGCATTGTCTTATAGCAGTATTTTCTGTAATTAAAACTGTAATTAAGTGCCATTAGGCGTCACATGAATAAAACAAAACAAAAACGTCTCACAGACCAGCGCTGTTGGCAGCAAGCTAGGAACTGTTCTAATGGGCTAGTCACAAAACTTCTGTGAGCTGTTTCAAATAAAATTAATTTGACCAGATTTTAAATTCTTTTATGTTTCTCTGCCCCAGACTTGGTGACGTAGTGTAAACGGCAGGACTGTAAATGTGTGGCCCCGTGTTTCTCACACCACTCTCTCACCTGCGATCACAACGTAAAAGAAAACAACGCCATCCAGGGAGTTATTTCCTGTGGCACTTTTTTCATCGTGGATATTATAATAAAACAACTGCAGCACAGTGAAATAACAGCAGGCCCCTAGGAGGATGAACAACTCACACTTGCACATGTGTAGCATGTTAATGGCAAATTAATTGGATTACTGCTGTTTTCACGCACACTTTATGAATCTCATCTGTGTTGGGATGTTGGAGTTTGGTTTGCAACAATACAAATTGGCCTGATGCAAACACAACCTGAGCAAATTAGCAGTGAAACTGTTTACCTGTGCCCTTAACGATCTGCCTTCTCCCTCGGCGGAGGCTGCCTGGGATCCTCTCTACAGGCCGCACTGTGTCGTCCCCTTTAGTGCGGGAACGTTTCACTTATCACACCACAGAAAACAGTTCTTCTTGTTTTGTGTATTTGTGTGTGTGAGACTAGCTCTTCCCTGAGATGTTTCAGTTTGGTATGAAGTCCGAGCTTTGAATGAAAGAGTTTGACGCTACACATCTCACACACATTTGTGTAGACGCTATATGCTTGGCGGGTGCTTTAGGAATCTTTTTGTCTGATTTGTGCAGGTTTGGGGACCGCAGACGCCTCCCAATTTCTTTGTGAATTTGTTGCTGTGCCTTTTAAGTTAGCTACCTAGCTATGGTTTTCATCTCATCCCTATGTGGAGTTTGTTGCTGTTCATAGTTCAAGGACACATTTGATTGATTTTGTGGAATACAAATTAGGGTACTCTTTGTAGGATACCCACGAACAGTAGCTTACAGTAGCTAGCTGAACATAAATCACAATCTCAGGTAAGCCTATAGCTAGTCACACACACACACTTCGTTACAGCTCAAATCTGTGTTCACCATTCAGTACCACACACACTTATCATGGATTTAAAAGCCAAGTAGCCTGGAAAGCTTTGTGTGTCTTCTTCCACAACAAGTTAGCCATGTATTTGATGTATTCAGTTATGCTGTTGACTTTGACAACCTTTTGTTGGTTTTTGGACCTGTAATCCACTTCTAGGCTACACAGTTCAATTCTGAAGTGGCCTGTTTAGCTTCAGTTACATGGCTGTTGAACTACAAGGGGGTTTCAGGACCTCCCAGGGGTCCATCACATGTTTCCAAGGGACTAATAAAATGAGGAACAACTTAAATGGAAAGTGAGAACATTTTGGATTTCACCACAGTTTTCCCCACCTGATATTATTTTCACAAGTGTGTTTATGTATTTGTATGTAGCCTGAGGTTCACCTAAAACAGCCACTGCAAAAGTTTATAAAAGTCTATCCTCTCCTCAAATGTTTCTCTTGAAAATGATGGACTTGAGGAAGTAGATGGGTAGATGAGAGGGAGGAATGATGAAGCGGAGGAGGTGTGGGATAGGAAAGAAGGAAGTAGAAAGGGAGTTAAAGGGCGAGGGAGACAGTTGTCAGTGAGGGGTAAAGAAGAGAAAGATCTCTTTCTTTCAGTCTCCATTAAATTCCACAAATTAAAGAGGTATTATCTTGAAATATTTAAAGGTTAGATGAATGTCGATAATGGATCTCGACAGCCATTAAGCTGTAATTGCTCTCTAATGTAGTTAGTGAAAGACATGGGATACAATTTTGCAGCAAACACAGAGGGGGTGGCTGGGTGGGGGGAGGAGAGAGAGAGAGAGAGAGAGAGAGAGAGAGAGAGAGAGAGAGAGAGAGAGAGAGAGCTTCTGATTTGAACCAGAGCTGTTTCTCATGCATTAACTCTTAATAAGGCAAAAACAGAGCATGATTAACTATTTAGAGAGCGAGAGCGAAAGAGAGAGAGAGAGAGAGAGAGAGAGAGAGAGAGAGAGAGAGAGGTTGATGTGAGTGGCATTTAGAACTTGAAAAAGTAATTTAGAGGCACAGACTTTAACCCTTTATCCCAGTTAGAGCCAATTTCGGCTCTAGGCTTTTTTTTCTTTTTCCCTGTGTTTGAGTCGTCGTAGGAACCCCAAATTAATTCCAATACTTGTGTTTATTGTATGTATTTGTTCAGCAACGTCTTGGGAAAAAAATTTATATCTGCAAAAAAATCACTTTTAAAAGATATTTTGATCATAACTATGAACATCTATCAAGATTTCCCAAAAATGCCTCCTTGAGCGGTCACCGAGTTTTTCAAACTGTATTATGGTGCCCTAACAACAGCCCACATACTAATAAGACACCTTTTGGGAAAGATTAGGACCTAAAGAATCGGAATATGCACCACAATTCATACTAGAACACAGCATTTGGGTGTTAAAAGGACTTTCAATCAAAAAACTGTGTTGTTCGGTTCAAAAATTTAGTTTACGTAAATACTTAAACTTAACGGTTACTTGAATTATGTTTCACACCAGATGTCTGTTCTCACAAGGGTTGCGGTATTGTAGCAATTTAAATGAAGTTAAACAACAATGTGGTTCCGGAGATAATATGTTGTTGTTTTTTGTCTGATAATAGGAGCAGGGGGATTTTCGCACCTTGTTTTCAACCATTCACTTTCCAAATCTGCTATTTCAAAATTAAGGCTGACTCACCAACAATTAATTTTATTATTATTATTATTATTATTATTATTATTATTATTATTATTATTATTTTGTTATTATTTATTATTTCACTGAAACCTGAAAAAAAAAATCCCTTTTCAAAGTGTATCATTCCCATATTGATTTTGAGCATTGTTCCAACCTGGGGTCTGTGGCGAGGGAGACATCAAGAATGTGTCAGAACAGGCCCGAAAATACCTGTCGCGTATGCCCCGAAAGGTCGACTGAACCCGAGATTTGATTAGTTATAGACTAATAGACATTAAATACTGATGGTTGAGAAACATTATTTTGGTGTTGTCTGTCCGCTACATGAATTATGGCTGCTGTAGTTTGATTTCACCACTACAGTGGTGACGCAAATTGATGAACTATGTGTTATAGCTGGAGGGGGGTCAGTATTTTCATAGTTTCTCCGTGAAGTATTCCTTTGAATAGAGCACTTCTCAGCGGTGTGATCCATCCAGGAGGAATTTGTAACACGAGGAGGCTCCTCGGGGTGTGAAGTGTGCAGGTCACAACATATTTCAGTACCCTCAGCAGCTGGAGGAGTCGAAATGCCCCTGAATGCAGCGTTTGGTGTTGTTCTGATGGAAGACACGGCATAAAGCTCCTCAACAAGTGCAGAGAGACTGATGGAATGTCTGCAGTGCCATATCTGTGTGTGTGTGTGTGTGTGTGTGTGTATGTGTGTCCCTGCAGCCTCGCACCCATGCAGGCATGCTAACTCGTTAGCGGCTTCTCACTCCTCGTGCCATCCAGGTGGCAACCCCACAATGCACCTCTCCCCAGTCATCGTTGGGAGCGACCTCGTCGGGGGAGAAAACGGGGAGGGGGGTTATACCTTTCTCTCTTTCTCAGAGTCACCTTTCAATAAACACTCACAAATTCCAATCAGTATTTAATAAGAAGTAATTATAATCTAAATTCCTTACAGAGTTCCCCATGCATTTTCCCCAAATACCAAATATAACAAGCTGAATAGAGTATTCATTTACAAGGTGCTTTACAGATATAACAGCAGGTGCATGCAATAAGAAAAGTAAACTATTAAAAAGAAAAGAAAAGAAGTAATGGTTCAGTTAAGATAATGTGCACCGGACATCATTTACATTTAGCATGATGTTGCAGTTTTATAGATTTGAATATTTAACTCAGTTCAGTGAAGCGAAGTGGAAACAGGAAGTAGACACAACGTCACCCAGTCAATTTTTTTTTTTCCTTTCCTTTCATTGAAGTCACTAAGTGGAAATGTATGCATCAGTGAGATCCTGGTAAAAGATGTACGTATGATATGATTTATGCATGACATCTTTTTTTGCATGTCACTTACATGCTGTATTGTAGCTGTGATTATTTATAACTGTCGGTACAAACGAGAACTTGTTGTTGTAATGTTATGTTGATAATGCAAAAATGTTTTTTATTCTATTACTTATCCGAGGTATTTCTTCGTGATTTTTCTCTCAGTTAATAATCACCGCTTGGCGTAACACCTGTGAGGAGAGCATACGTTCAGTCGTGTGTGTTTGTGTTTGTGTGTCTGTCCGTCCTCTCATGCACTACTGGACCGATCATTTTTTATTTCTGCTACTTTATGACTGTATGCACATGGACCTCCCATGTCTGCGAAAATATATTTATTGACTGTTTTATAGCCGTCATTGACTGCTGAATCCCCGTGCCTCTTAACTAGCCAGTCGATGCTGCTGCTTTAGTAGTACAAGGTGATTCCAGCATTTGGCTAGGTTACAAACAAGCGTTACCAAATCCAAAGAAAAGTTTGGTCTTCTTTCGAACCGGAGTATCTGCAAATGAATTCCATACTCGATATGTTATGATCTTCTCAAATTAAGCACGAAGCATGAGATGAATGAATCCCTGTTCTTGGAGCTACGCCCGCTGGAAATGTGAGGTCTACTGAGTGCATTTTTCTCGTGAAATCTCGCCGCTTGGCCACCGCTTCGACACCGCTCTGTGCCTCAATCTCCGGTTCAAAGGGGAGCCGACCAAACGTCTTGTTTCTTGATGAGTTGGGAGTAAGAACTGGTTGTTTTTTCCTACGACCGCTGATGTGAGCTGATGTGCCTCACTAATCACCGCTGCCAGGTTCTAAAATCTGGTGGAAAACCCGACACCAGCCCTCTCGAGCAGTGGACTTAGACCAAAGCATCTCGAGTCAGATATTCACATACTTTCGGCCAAGTAGTGAAAGAGAGGAGGAGTTGAACAGTCTCTCTCTTCACGTCTCTGTTGACAGACTTCTAAATAATTACTGGAGGAGAGAAACAGACGAACACATTAGTTTCAGTCTCAGTTATAATCACTGTGTGTGTGTGCGGACAAAATGAGTCGTGTTAGTACTTTGTCAACCACACAAAAGGGAGTCTGACTCTCATTCGTTCTTTCTTCAGTGATCAGTGATACCATTAGAACAATGTTAAATGATCAGTTACTTAATAACTAACACCACTATGGGCAAAACTGTTTTACTAATTGATCGAATCAAACGAAAAACAAATATAATCTTAGTTATGTTCTGGACTGTTTCTCGGACAAAACAAAACATTTGAAAAGGTGGCTTAGTGATGGGCATCACTATTTATTACATTTTAACCCCAAACCGACCTCCTCTCAGTCCGTCTGTAGTGCAGTTGGCAAGCGTCTGACTGGTAGTTCTCGTTTTTAAAAGCCCGTTCGAAATAAAAATGTCGGCTGTCAAGTCATGACATGTTACATGCCTTTTAAAGTGATGACCTAGCTTGTAAAATCAGAAAGAATCCCCTGAGCATCGGTCTTCATGTGAAGGAGGAAACGGTCTGAATCCGCCGTGGGAAGGTTCCGGGTGTGCAGAGTGTAGCTTGTTTCTTTCCTCGCAGAGTGATTTTCTTAGCAAATGGATGCTAACACTGTTTGGTTTCAGTGGGCATCTGTTATTAGACCAGGAGCTGAAACGGAATTCACCTGAGCCCTGCTCTCACTTCCCCATCAGTACCACACACCAACTGCTACACAACTAATGCACAGGGCTCTTCCTGTACAGGTGCACGTTGGTGTGTGTGTGTGTGTGTGTGTGTGTGTGTGTGTGTGTGTGTGTGTGTGCGCTTGCAAGGCTATTTTTATATCTCATCCCAACACAAAGATGCATGACATCTGACAACGGTCTGTGATGAAATGAGTAGGACACATTCTTTAGTTTTCAACCTTTTGAAGGTGTAGCCGAGATGTAGGACGACTTATTGAATGACTTGTGATGTTTGGTATCAGTATGAACAGCTGTATGGGGATCCAGATACTTTGGAGCTGAAGACAACATACTACAAGCTGTAGTGAAGAAAACACAGTGTGCGTAGTGTAAAAACATATTGGTTATAAAAATTGCTAAATGTGTAAAAAGCCAGCCAGCCGCTGCCAGCCCCGCCAGCCGCTGCCAGCCCCGCCAGCCGCTGCTAGCCCCGGCCGCTGCTAGCCCCGGCCGCTGCTAGCCCCGGCCGCTGCTAGCCCCGGCCGCTGCTAGCCCCGGCCGCTGCTAGCCCCGCGCAAACGGAATCCGCTCCGTCACAAAGTCTGATTCACAAAAGATATTACTGTATCATAATGATATTATGATAAATACAGCCGTTGAGATCAATTTGCTTTCTCCTACGGCTGATTGCAGCTATCCACGTGGCAAAGTATAAATGTTGCCTTTGCACTGTAGAACACCGTAGGCAGAACAATGGCAGAGAGAGAAAGAACACGCAGATGTTCAGACGGCAAAGTACAGGTCCTGACGAGGGGCAAAGGCACTCCTCTGAACTTAAACGTGACAGAGCCCTATTTGGAATTAATATCCCAGTCCGTCAGAATCAACCACCAACTCTCTGAAGACGCTTATAATTTCACCCCGCTGGTCTTTGTGAATTAGACTGTTTTTGCAATGAGACTCATTTGCATCGAAAGGGGCCAATTCTGTGCCATATTTGTGCAGGGTTATTGGATGCAAAAGTTGTGTGATCCCGTTTGTGAATTCGAGCCTGAGCCTTTTTCAGTTTGCTCCCTGGCTGCAGCGATCTTTCTTCAGTTCTTTTTGTCAGGGTGCCTCTGACGATCAAGAGTGATTCAAAGATGTCCAAGTACAGACAACAATGAATGTCTATTTACACACCTGGACATCTTATTGGGCTTTACTGCATGGACTGTAAACCCACACACTTACACCACTATGGGCAAAAGTCCCAGCGGAATAAATTCCTGAATACACAAGTAGTCATGAAAGTCATCGTAGTTCTACATCTCTTAGAAATTAAACACCTGTGCCGTTTCAAAACAGGTCCATGTTGAAAAGTGCAGTATTTTAAGGTTATCATCAAGTCTTATACAGAAACTATGAATTTAAGAAGTACAAAAAAAAAGCACATAATCTCGAAGTAATTCAAAGTATCCTAAATTATCGACTTTAGAACAGAGGGTTCAGCATGTAAAGGTGTCCTGCTTTGAGCCAGATTCTCTTAAGATTTCTCTCATGAAAGCGGTTGTCACCGTTTCCGAAGGCTGATTTTATATTTTTCGGAGTGCACCTCGGCGTTTTCTTCGGCGGTATCAGCAGGGGTGCGACTGGAGGACGAGAGCAGAGGAAAAGAGCTGATAGGAGTCGAACCCCTCTGGACTCGGCGCTCAGTCGTGTTTACACTTGACGACAGGACGCCATGAAAGAGCGAGGGAGTGGCGGGAGATGAAAGTGGAGAAGAAAGAAAGTGAAGAGAGAGCAGGGAGAGATGAAGGGAGGAGTGGGAGGTGGCGGTGGAGGAGGAGAGGGAGAGGGAGAGGGGAGAAGAAAGGAGAGGGGAGGGAATGAAAGAAAGGAAAGATCGTTTTTAGTGGTAATGAAATCACATAAAGCTGTGATCCGGGGTGGACGGTGTCAGCGTGACACTTGGATGACAAATTTAACTTGAAAAGCCTCGTGCTAAAACTGAGGCCTCAGGTAGACTAAACATGTTAGACTTCATCATAAGCCAATTAGTTTATGTTCATTGTAATGGGAGGAAATCTGGGCACTTGAGGTGCTTTTAGAACTATTTAAACTGTTCATGTCCATAAACTGTTTGATCATTATATCTCGTTCCTATTTTCCATTGTTTATGGTTTCTCAGTTGATTACAGGAAATTACTAGAAGTATATTAGCAAGATTGGCTCTTACAAAAAACCTAAATGTAAAAAAAACATGCCTTTTTCAGCCAATGCATCTTTTTCACGACAGATGTTTTGTGCGACAGGTGTGCCACCATCATTGGCTGCATTCCATTTATATGTGCCACGATTGATGAGTCCGAATATCCAATCTGAAAAAAAAGACCATTGCAGGAAATTATACACTAGGTATATGGTACCTTTTGTTGGTAGAAATACATGAAAAAAAAGTCCAATGTAGTGTTCTGCCAGAGGGAGCAACTCCCAACGACTCATGATTATTACAGTGACCTGCTACAGTGCAGTGTGCTGAAACGTTTTGGGGTATAGACTAGATGCAGGGGTAAAGAGCTAGCCTGGTTCTCTTCAAAATATAAAAACACCTTTACATCTTATGAATACGTTGTATCTTGTTTGGGGTTTTTATGGAGAGTCACATGGCTGGAAGTGACATCATCAGTGAGATCCACGCTCATGCGAAAGGGTAGAAATTTATAATGCCTGAGAGCTTATGACGAGATCAACGTGAGGAGTAGTTTTCGTGCATTAAACTGTAAAAGTAACGAGTGTAAAATGTTCATTATCGCAAGAAGAAAACCCTCGGGTTAGCTCAGAGTCAACATCCGGTCGATTTGATTTGGGGTTATTGCTCCATGGCACAGGTTCATCCATCACAGATCTAATGCGCCACCCGGATAGCATACCGAGTGACCCAAATCAAACACACCCACAGGGAAACTCCAGCAGGTGAATTATGGTAGAAATGTGTGGAAAAGAGCAACACTGTTTGCCAAACCTACTGCAGCATTGGAGGAATGCCAGTGATGCTTGAAAGAGGGAATAAGGGCCACATTTGAAAACACAAATATAAGAAGTTTTAGTTTTTTGTGTGTCTACGTTGTCACCATTAAGGGAGGGTGAGGGTGAGACAGGTAGGATAGAGGATCCACCTTCGTCTGAGTTAATACAAGGAGGTTGGAGGGAGGGAGGAATTGGCTACTTCCCCAGTGCTGATAGAAGAAAAGAGAGCGAAAAACAAGATGGAGCACTGTTTTTTATTTTACCGGTTAATTAAAAGCAGATGTCAAGGTACAATTCTCCCAGCTTGTTTAATGCAGCACAATTGTTTCCGGATTTACTTTCTCGGCATCTCTGCACTTGTTGAGAGACCATTTTGCTTCTTCTCATCCAACCCACTGGACTTCATCCAGTTAAAAAAATCTCCCTGTCTCTCTCTCTCTCTCTCTCTCTCTCTCTCTCTCTCTCTCTCTCTCTCTCTCTCCTAAGCTTACTCGTCCCTCCGCTTGCATTAGCTCTAAGCTGGCAGGTGTCTGTGAGATAGAGTTTTATAAAGCCAACAAACACAAAACCCTCCACAGAGAGGAAGGAGCCTTAATTGAATTGTCAAACACAAATCTACCTAGAGACTCGGTCTGACAAAAAAAAAAAACTCATCCGAAAACACTGGCTGTCTGTGCTTCAGCTTGACTGTCTCACTGTCTCGTTGTCCACCTGTCTCTGCCTGTGGTTTGTGGCAGAGGCTGTTCAGGGGGCATCCAGGTAGGCACCACTGATGCAAGGAGTCGCTTAAAGTTAGTCATATTCTGCGTTACCAATCTCTCTGTAAACTTTTTGTGATGATGGTTACTTTCATGTCATTTTGATTTGACGATTGTACCCGAGTGCTGGATGAGTCATGAAATATTTAAAATTGTTTTATAGAAGAGAAAAGACCGATTTCCAATCAAATACAGATTTATTTGAAATGTGTTTGACTATTAACACGGGGACACAGGATCATTTATTTTCCATGTCTTTGAGTATGGATTACACATGTCTTGCCTCGTCAATATATTGAGTAAAAAAAAGAAATCCTGAAATCTGCCTATAAAATATAAAACAACCAATGATAATCCAATGTCAACTACCCCTTGGTTGCTATAGAAAACAATGGTTTCCCAGAAAACATAACAGCAAAATGACCCGAGGGTCTTCGATAGTACATCCATGCCTGAGGTGGTTTAAATAATCAGATTGCAACCTTTTTATCCCATTTTACACTCAAATTTGTGTCTTGAGCGAATTTGCTCGCTAAATGTTTTCAAACAGACTAAGTGTGACAGCATGCAAATGCAATATTATTTTCTCTTATAAAAAGGTGTAAATGCATCCGTCCCTCCAAAACATCTTTACTTCTCCCAACTGTCACTACGTTGGCAGCAGTCGGTGGGAGTAAATGTAAAGTAAATGTCTGTTCCATGTGATAGCGCAAAAATGCTGACTAATTTCCGGGTTTTAGGACTCATTCCAATTGCCAACGTGCACACTTCATGCATCGGAGCAACCTTCTCTGTATTGGAATGAGGCTTACCCTTTCACGTAGCCAGTTAAAACCAAGACTGATGGCAATTCAATTTGTGATTGGCTAAGAGGCATAGCGTAGTTGTGGCTAAGCATAAGAAACACAATTGAGAACTTCACATATTGAAAAAGTACAAAGTACATGGGCATAAAACTAAGTCATTAATAAATACATGGCGAAATGCCTGTACTTTTGGGTAAATGTTTACGTTACGCCGTTAACAGGTTACGCTTGCGCATGCACGACTTGCCGATTATTGCCGTCTTGCCAAAAGCCTTGGCTTTTCTGCTGTTGCCTCTCTAGATCTAAACTCAACATTGAGCATGAATTGAGAGTGGTTGTATCAAGCCTGCAACCCCGTTTTAAAAAGATTTAAAGATAGTGGAAAGAAGGCACATGGCAGACACTAATACTGATAAAACGTGATGGCTCATACATATCTGCACTCGTTTTGTTTTGCAATAAAATTGCTTTCCACAATAAGTAATTATTTTGCCAAATATTAGTAATTTTTTGGCACAAATATAACTTTATTTGCATTGTTCTAAAAGATTGCACATTTATTTATTTATTGTCTGATAGAGCAATCTGGTTTATTTGAAAGCGATTGCAATTTTCTTTATTCCATTATTTGAAAAGGCACGGATGGAGGAGTCACAAAATGTTGTTATTGCAATACAAATTCCATTGGACCATTGTTACAATTGTGTGGGGGCGGTGGGCCATGAACATTTTTTTCCTTCAAAGTGGGACCACGACTGAAAAAGTTTGACAACCACTGAGTTATTCCAAAACGGATACCAGTATCCAGTATGCCTCTGATACAGCCTAGAATGCTGGCTCCGGTGTTGGCGAGTACTTGAGTCTGTGCACCGATCGGATATCACATAATCGTATCATTTATCAGCTCACAGTAACAACAATAAAATGTGTCCTGCCCAATCGGTAGGCTCCTGAACACTTGCTACTCTAGACAGAGAAAGACGGGAGATGGCTCACTTGGTAGCTACTTCAATCAACAGCTATTGCTGCGAAATCGATGATGGAAGTAGCTGAGGAGTGTGCCGTCTCACTTCTTTCTCATCTCTGCTGAGAGTTGCACATGGACAGGTCCAGTCAGGCCGGTACTAGCAGAGTTTAACGTTAGCTAGAGCTAGCAAAAAAATATATTTTGGACTGGAAGATCTGTCAAACTGTGGCATTTGTTCTCAGTATGTATTTGTTCATGTTTTACAATGGGTTTAACCTGAGTCAGGCCATACAACGATAGACCAGTCAACGGTATGGGAATCTGGATTCTGAAAAGAGAAAATGGTATCGGAACAGCAGTTTTTTTAGCAGGCATTTTAGCTAGCTATTATTCTTCTGAAAATATCCATGTAATCCGGCAAAACCGAGCGATTCAGATTTGTGAACGTTTGCTAACAAAGATCACATCAGAATTTTCTTCAACGCTTTTGTGAAATGACGAAATGACAAGTTAAAATATGTCCCATGTTTGATGTCATTTATTAAGTATTGTATGAAGTATATTAAATTAGTTTTGTATGTGGTGCTTCAATGAGAAGGGAAGGATCTAAAAGTTTAATATCTTTACTGAAATTACTAATGCTAGCTCACATTTGTAGAGTGACTGCAGTTGATAACTCCCCGCTACTGAAAACATGAAGCGTTCCAGTCATTTCTGCACAAGCATGTCACTATTAAATCAGTAACCACTTCAATAAACCTTGTTTCCCTTTTTGTCCATTTTTTCTTTTCACGCTGCTTACAACTCTTTTCCAGCCAGCCTTTTGGCTCCGAGCCTTCATCTGCATTGTTCTCACTTGTTCTTTATAAAAGTTTTGCTAACTCTGCCGCTTTTTTTGTGTGCTTCTGACCAGTTTCGCTCACAGATTATTATTATTATATTTTTTTTTTTTGGAGTTTTCTTTTGTTCCTCCGGTTGTGATGGTGTGCAGAGATCTAAGCCACAGTTGGCTCGGCTTCACATGGGCCTGTGTGGAGAGACGAGGGGGTTTTGTCAAAGGAATCGCCTGCGCCGCTTATTCTTCCTCCACCGCAGAGATGAAAAAAACAAACAAAAAAACAACAATAATGAAGCAAAACAAAAAGGAACGGCCTTCTTATTATCAATATTAATCTCTCTTTTTTTTGGAAAGGCCTCTGTAGGCTCTGAGCTCGGCTGATTCAAGAAAACCATGTTTGAACTCGCTAATGTTTTCCCTCCCGTACTTTTTCTGTGCCTCCCTCCCTTTCCCTCCCGCTCTCAGTCTTCATGAGCTATTCTTCTCTCTCTCTCTCTCTCTCTCTCTCTCTCTCTCTCTCTCTCTCTCTCTCTCTCTCTTCATTTAGCGTGCCATTAGCTCTCCAAGCTGTTGTTTGTTTTCTTGCTTTAATGTGCTTTTTTTTATTTTTACAAAATAGCAACAAAAAAAACTACAAAAAGAGAAAATAACAAAAGACACAATTGAGCTATGAAGCATGTACAGTTTCTGGTACGTGTGTGAGTGTTTGTGTGTGTGTGTGTGTGTGTGTGTGTGTGTGTGTGTGTGTGTGTGTGTGTGTGTGTGTGTGTGTGTGTGTCTGCGTGTCTGCATGTGTGCATGTGTGTGTGTGTGTGTGTTTGTGTGTCTTTTGGCCGCTGTGACTATCTGGTTGCATGGTTTGCAAACGTTTGCCTGTGTGTGTTTGCATAGTTATGGAAAAGTGTGTGTCTGTGTGTTTGTGTCTGTGTGTGTGTGTGTGTATGAGGGCACTGGCACTAAACTTACATGGGTCCAGATGTTCTAATTATAGAAGGGCTCTGCTGCCTAATGACAGGAAACGTGTGTGTGTGAGTGTGTGTGCAAAAATAAGTTTCTGACTGACACATTGACTGAATGTGCGTGAGAACATGAATGACATTTTTGTCATTAACCCCTTGAACCCTGATTTCCTCCTTAGCTTTTGAGTTTGTATGCAATTAATTTGTAGCATGTAGCGAATTTGAAGCATGAATTATTGCCATCCTATATTACACAAACTTTGACTTATACTTAGAGGTTATTTTCTAGAGTTAGGATGATATCTCAATTTTGGTGATGATACCAAATCAATATTACAAATTATTGTATTTTGATGAATACAAACATGTTTTTCTACGATATCCTTGCTTTTATTGAACAATAGTCAGAAACAAAGACAAGAACTTTGTGTAAAAAAAACAACTGTGAATCCGATCGCATATGTGATGCCAACTTTCTGTTCTGGGCAGTCCAGCCGTAACCAACTGAAACAAAACCGCGGTAAAATAAATTGAGGTTGGCTTTGTTTCAGACGCGCGACACGTAAACTATGTCAGTTGTTCTGATCGTTTATTATTAAAGACACAAACAGGTTTTCATGGTCAGGAAAATAAATCAAATGAGTTGAACATTTTGTACATTTGCATAGTTTGAGTTTGAGTTACATTTAGTTTGCATTGCATTTCCTATAGAGCACTTTTTAGGAGGCAGTGGATTTTCAGTAGATCTCCACTAGAATTTTAAAGTAAAGTTTTATGGATTTGACATTAGCTTGGCTGAGTATGTGCATATGGTTCCAGCGGGTCTGGCGTGGTGGAAGAAGTCAAAGCTGTTTTGTCGCCTCATCTTTTGTCGAGATTATTGTTCTCGATATATGGAATCACATATCAAGAAAACAAGCTCAGGGCTCTCTTTGGATACAAAATATAAAATCTCTTTTTTATACGTTTTAGGAGGATTTAGAAGTTAACCTGTGTGTATTGATGTGTTTTCCTCTCTTCCTAAACTCTGTTTAGACATTTTAGTAATTTGCAATAGAAACCACCAATCAATGAACAAGCTTCTTCTATCCATGGGAGGAACCTATTACATTTTTGTCCAGCAGCATCCTTGAAGACGGTCATTCCTGTCCCCTCTCTCCTCGTTACTATGGGGACAAGATGTCAATCGATTTGGCATCTCCGTCCTCATCTCTACCTGTCCTCTCGATCAGATCTTGGTAACCACGGAGACAGAGTGAGAGGAGAGAGGTTTTTTTTTATTTATTTTTTTAAGTTCTGTCTATTGAGGTTTAGATGGTGGTGTCGTCTGCTGCTGAGACCAGGACAGGAAGAAAGCAATGAGAGAAGGGAACAAGGGGGAAGGAGAGAGATGCAAGGGAGGAAGGGAAGGATGGAAGAAAATAAGTAAATAAAGGAGGATGAAAGTAAGAAAAGCAGGAAGGAAGGAGGGACAGAGATGGGTAAGGAAAGTAGAGAGAAGGAACAAACAAGAATATGGAAAAAGACAAGAAGGGTGAGAAGGAAGGAGACGTAGGAAAGGGCCGAGAGGATTGACGGAATAAGAAGAGAGGAAATCATTTAATAAAAAAAGGAAGTGAGGGCAAGAAGGGAAGAGAAGTGGAGGAAAGAAAACAGCGAGGTAAGGAAAGAAGGGAGTAAAGGACAGAGAGCACGAATCATGTAACAAAACAGGACATGGGCCACTTCCTGAATGTGATCGTTGCATCACTTCCTTTGCCTGTGCAGCCACACACACACACACACACACACGCACACACGCGCACACACACACACACACACACACACACACACACACACACACACACACACACACACACAC